>CM074721.1:38740156-38780156 GCA_037306005.1 Rhinophrynus dorsalis | reverse complement strand
CGTGCCGGTACGCGTAACAGGTCATGTGTACCGGCACGTCGGCAAGGATCAAAGCGGTCCTTAAAGGAAGGTAACTTCACTGGACCGCTAGTCCTTAAGGGGTTAAAGTAATTTCCCATATATTTTTAAATTAATTAATTGCTTTGCAATGCGTTGTGTACCCCTCGGGCACTGAAAGGGTTAAATCCTAACACGTAGCTGGATGATGTACATTTCTGTGACACCTATATGAAGGGAAAAAAGTCAATGAATGTTGTGAAATTTGTGACATTAAACTTGGTGCAGTGAAGCATTCATGTGTCACAACACACCTGTTGGGAACCACTGGCATAGTTTGACTGCATTCCACAAACTTGCTAGTCTGGTAGGCCTGCTCCTATCCATTTGAAAGGGGAATGATCTCGTGGTCGCTCTCCTTTAAAGGGATAGTAGTAGATGCAAATACACATAGCTCTGATTAACGCTGATAATGCACACTCCCCCAGCCGGTCAGGACAGAGCACAGCAAAGGACAATCTTTAGTGAGCGTAATGAAAATCCTACCTGTTTTCGTTATGCTCACAGCGAGAAGATTATCGCTCGCATTGAGCTGTCAGGTCAAGCGACCGGATTCCACATCTGCGGGGAGGTGCATACAAGAGGTAAAAGGGGTGGGAGGACGATACTTTAAAATTGCTTGTAGTTCAAAAGTAAATCAATGCGTTGAGTACCCCTCTGGCACTCAAAGGGTTTAATCCTTTGATTCTAGTGACATCTCCAGCGCATTGCAAAGACATGAATTAGGGGCATCTTTTGCATCTAAAGGGTTAAAGGTCACTTTAGGGTTTAGGAGTGAAAGAACATCTCTAGTGGCTTGTCCACCTGCTAATATAAAGGGGGTTATGAAATTCAGTGAATCATGTCTAATAAAAATATACTCAAGAGCTGATGTACTGATAATATTGAATTTAGTGCAACTACAGTTACCCTGCTTGTCGGGGTATACAATTACAATTGGAGGTAGCTGGGTATCGGGTTATTTTGATAGGCACTAGAGGTGTTTTATTTTCCTCACCAGTCAGGATTGTGTTTCTCTGTGTAATAGAAAGCAGACTTTATTTCCAATGTGATGTCTGGTGAGCTGACAGTCTAGGCCTCTGTCGCATAGTAGTATATTTTATAAACTACTAGTTTTAAAGCCCGTTTACATGGGCCAACACTGGCGGCGCTGCAGTCATGCGCAGTACTGACTGCCAGCGCCGTGGCTGATACAGGGCAGGGTGCTCCTAATTCAGACCGTAGTCTTCTCTGCGCACCAGAGACCCCTTACAATTAGACTGGTTTCCTATCACGGCTGCTACCAGTGAGTAAGAGAAAAATAGTAATTGAGCTCCTCCCCTTTCCTTCATTAACCAACTGAGCACCAGGGAGCATTGATCCAGGGGAAAAGGGGCTCCTCAAGCCTCCTCCTCCCAGTCTGTTTAAAGGGGATCTCTCACCACCATTAAACAACTTCTTAAAGGGATAGTAATACTTAAAATGTAAAAAAAAATATGCTGTAGGGTTTATCCCCCTGAGTAAAACAAGAGTACTCCCACTGCTGAAAGGTGTTTCATTCAAAAGTTATTAATTTTCAAAGTTGAATTTTTTAGGTGCAATATCACAGTGGCCTGAAATTGTACAGTGGCGCTGTTGCTACACGATACTATGGACAGCTCTGGTCCCGGGACCATAAATTTCCATAGGGATGGTGTAGCAACAGTGCCATTGTACAATTTCAGGCCACTGTGGTATTGCACCTAAAAAAAATCAACTTTGAAAATTAATAACTTTTGAATGAAACACCTTTCAGCAGTGGGAGTACTCTTGTTTTACTCAGGGGGATAAACCCTACAACATATTTTTTTTTTTACATTTTAAGTATTACTATCCCTTTAAATACATTTTCTGTGAATACAGATTTTTGAAAATTCTGTATTCTTGGAGATTTCAGCTTTTTTTTTTTTTTTTTTTTTTTTTTTTTTTTTTTTTTTTTTAAACCACCACCTCCTCTGATGGAGGAATCCAGGATGTGAGCTGGAGAGCACTCATTGGCAGGAGAGCAGTACGACTCACATGCTGGATTCCTCTGTCAGAGGAGGAGATGGTAACGGGGAACAACTGGGGAGGGAAAGAAATGAAGATTGACAGGCTGCGGTACAGAGCTGTACCACAGCCTGTCCTGAACTGACATCACGTAACAAAATTAAAAAAGCTCAGAAAATACTGCATTTTTAAAATAAAAAAATCTGGATTTAAAATGTATGAACATGGAAGATTTATTTAAGAAGTGGTTTAACAGAGATGAGAGAAATGTCTTAAAAGAATAAGAAGTAATATTGTAGATGATGCAAAAAGAAATTGATCGGTGCAAGTCCTATAGAGAGAGAATGTTTTAAAGTTCTCCTCTCCCTCCCCTTTCACTGATGTCAACGTCTAGCTGACAGCAGGAGATCTTGGTCCAGGGACCATCAGGTGGATCTTTAGCAGAGCTGAAATCTAAAAAGAACTACTTCATTGGAACGGTCTACAATGTGTGATTGCAAACCAAGCACACTTTGTAGACCATTCCAGTGAAGTATTTATTTTTTACAGCTGACAGCAGGGAGAGGGAACTTTAAAGGGATAGTAATGTTTCATAATAAAAGCAGCTCTAATTAATCATAGTATTTGGACTTTGGAGAGTGTTATTTCAATTCTGTCAGAGTTGTAGTTCAGGAGTAATTCAATGACAGAGTATCCCCCTCTCGTCCCTTTTACTGATGTAACACTGCTCAGCCAGATCAGAAGGGAGGTGTCCAGGTAGACCGCAGAGAGGGACAATCTTCAATTAAGATAAGGGAAAAACCTGAAAAGCTTGTCAAGGGGGGGCAGGGCTTTCATTGTTCTCATAGGAAGAAGATTGTCCCCTTCTGTTATCTGTCCTGTCATACAACCAGACTCACATCTGAGAAGAGATGGCTTACACTAGGTAAAAGGGGCGGGAGGGGAAACTTTGCTTGTGAATATTTCATAAACCATAAAGGTTTGAGAGATAAGACTTATATCGTTCTTCATGTTTTGTTAATGCCTACAAAATAAAATAAGTTAAAACGAAGTATTACTATCCCTTTAAAACATTCTATCTCTATAGGACTTGCACCAATCAATTTCTTTTTGCATTATCTACAATATTACTTCTTCTTCTTTTAAGACATTACTATCCCTTTAACCCTTTTAATGTATTGTACAACACATTACTCTGGCACTGAAAGGTTAGAGATAATGTGATGATGAAAATGTTCAGATGTGCAGCAGTGACTCACATTTGCTATATTACTAATTTCTGTATTTCATAAAGAAATTGCATAACATACAAACAAAATATTGCAACACTGTACACTGTAGTGCATTATATGAACTCCTGATGTGTGAAGGGATAATATAAAGGAAAGAGTAAGCTGATTTACTGCTGGAGAGTGCAGTCAATGCAATCACTGATTTAAACCACGAGTTGTCTAACGGGCTGCAGCATTCATTTTTATTATTCAAAATGGGAGTAGTGAAAGGTTTAAAAAAAGAGTAGGTCGTGAAAATCAATTAAAAAAAATCTTATATGCAGATCCGAGTGCTGTGCTTTTATGTTTGATAATTAAAAGTCAGATGCATCAATGGTTAAATAATTTGAGTGCTAGGTTTGTGCAAACCATCCTGTCACTCCAAAACATGAGGCAATTCAATATGCATGTTAAACCCTCTGAGTGATGTAAGTGTGCAAATAAAGTTGCACACCTCTTTAGATGTCAGTGTGTTAAACCACTGGGATTATCTGCATAGATAATGAGTGAGAGAGAGACAGTGTGTTTATCCAATGATGAAGGCAGGTACTTCCTATGCTAAACAACATTAAGGCAGATTTAATGATGCATAGGATGTGGATATTTTTTTTTCTTTTTCCACAGGGTTTTAAAATTGCCTAGGTTGTTTTAAAGGGATCGTAATGGCAGAATAAAAATGCAGCTCCAATTGATCCTCATAATGAGGATCAAGTAGAGCTGTATTTCAATAGTTTATGGTTTGTAGTTCAAGAGAAAGTAAATTCTAAAGGATGCCACTCCCACCCCTTTTACCTACCCTTAACCCCCCTATTCTCAGATGTGGAAAGGGGGCAGGGTTTTCATTGTTCTCATAGGAAGAAGATTGTCCCCTTCTGTTATCTGTCTGGTCTATGGACTGCATTCCACATCTGAGAAGAGATGGCTTACACTAGGTAAAAGGGGCGGGAGGGGAAACTTTGCTTGTGAATATCTCTCACACCATAAAGGTTTGAGAGATAAGACTTCTATCGTTCTTCATGTTTTTTTAATGCCTACAAAATAAAATAAAGATAAAACAAAGTATTACTATCCCTTTAAGTGGGATTCCCGGGCAATCAAACAAATATTGCAGTTAGCTGTGTTTTTAGTGTGCTTCAGCTCAAGTTCTTATATTGAGAGTAAGGGATGTTGCAAAAAAAAATAAAAATCTTTGGTACAAAATTGCCTATAAACTGCATGAAAAAAAGCCATGTGAGCTTTAGAGTGTCTGGCAACCCTTATTTTTTACCATTCTGCATCGGATGAGGTTAGTCCTACAGTTGCATACAATTTTTTACTTGTAGGTGAACAAGTTAATTTGTCTTTCTATCCTGCTTTTCTATGTATAGTAGAAATATACAACTGTTAGTGTCCTCATATCTAGTGCATTAACAGGCATTTGACCCCAGTCAGTAAGCTGCCAGCTACCCGGTCCCCTCATTCCCTTTTGAGATAATTGCTTTGGATAGCTATCCCTTTAAAACATTCTATCTCTATAGGACTTGCACCAATCAATTTCTTTTTGCATTATCTACAATATTACTTCTTCTTCTTTTAAGACATTACTATCCCTTTAACCCTTTTAATGTATTGTACAACACATTACTCTGGCACTGAAAGGTTAGAGATAATGTGATGATGAAAATGTTCAGATGTGCAGCAGTGACTCACATTTGCTATATTACTAATTTCTGTATTTCATAAAGAAATTGCATAACATACAAACAAAATATTGCAACACTGTACACTGTAGTGCATTATATGAACTCCTGATGTGTGAAGGGATAATATAAAGGAAAGAGTAAGCTGATTTACTGCTGGAGAGTGCAGTCAATGCAATCACTGATTTAAACCACGAGTTGTCTAACGGGCTGCAGCATTCATTTTTATTATTCAAAATGGGAGTAGTGAAAGGTTTAAAAAAAGAGTAGGTCGTGAAAATCAATTAAAAAAAATCTTATATGCAGATCCGAGTGCTGTGCTTTTATGTTTGATAATTAAAAGTCAGATGCATCAATGGTTAAATAATTTGAGTGCTAGGTTTGTGCAAACCATCCTGTCACTCCAAAACATGAGGCAATTCAATATGCATGTTAAACCCTCTGAGTGATGTAAGTGTGCAAATAAAGTTGCACACCTCTTTAGATGTCAGTGTGTTAAACCACTGGGATTATCTGCATAGATAATGAGTGAGAGAGAGACAGTGTGTTTATCCAATGATGAAGGCAGGTACTTCCTATGCTAAACAACATTAAGGCAGATTTAATGATGCATAGGATGTGGATATTTTTTTTTCTTTTTCCACAGGGTTTTAAAATTGCCTAGGTTGTTTTAAAGGGATCGTAATGGCAGAATAAAAATGCAGCTCCAATTGATCCTCATAATGAGGATCAAGTAGAGCTGTATTTCAATAGTTTATGGTTTGTAGTTCAAGAGAAAGTAAATTCTAAAGGATGCCACTCCCACCCCTTTTACCTACCCTTAACCCCCCTATTCTCAGATGTGGAAAGGGGGCAGGGTTTTCATTGTTCTCATAGGAAGAAGATTGTCCCCTTCTGTTATCTGTCTGGTCTATGGACTGCATTCCACATCTGAGAAGAGATGGCTTACACTAGGTAAAAGGGGCGGGAGGGGAAACTTTGCTTGTGAATATCTCTCACACCATAAAGGTTTGAGAGATAAGACTTCTATCGTTCTTCATGTTTTTTTAATGCCTACAAAATAAAATAAAGATAAAACAAAGTATTACTATCCCTTTAAGTGGGATTCCCGGGCAATCAAACAAATATTGCAGTTAGCTGTGTTTTTAGTGTGCTTCAGCTCAAGTTCTTATATTGAGAGTAAGGGATGTTGCAAAAAAAAATAAAAATCTTTGGTACAAAATTGCCTATAAACTGCATGAAAAAAAGCCATGTGAGCTTTAGAGTGTCTGGCAACCCTTATTTTTTACCATTCTGCATCGGATGAGGTTAGTCCTACAGTTGCATACAATTTTTTACTTGTAGGTGAACAAGTTAATTTGTCTTTCTATCCTGCTTTTCTATGTATAGTAGAAATATACAACTGTTAGTGTCCTCATATCTAGTGCATTAACAGGCATTTGACCCCAGTCAGTAAGCTGCCAGCTACCCGGTCCCCTCATTCCCTTTTGAGATAATTGCTTTGGATAGCAAAACGGTTTAAACACCCAGAATCCTTTGCAACCCTATTATTGTAAAGTATTGACAGATGAGGTCACATTTAAAATAAGCTGTGTTCTGCTGTTTCCTTTTTCTTCTTTTAACCCTTGAGTCCCAGATCAGTGTGCTTCACACCCCACTGGGATTGACATGGTTAACAAACAAAAACAATTGAGCACAAGGTATTATT
Organism: Rhinophrynus dorsalis; assembly: GCA_037306005.1. Classification (NCBI taxonomy): domain Eukaryota; kingdom Metazoa; phylum Chordata; class Amphibia; order Anura; family Rhinophrynidae; genus Rhinophrynus; species Rhinophrynus dorsalis. Next base: position 38,773,434 of record CM074721.1, on the reverse strand, counting down.
GGCTGGTTGGGGGATAACTGGAGATGTAGTCCCCTTCAGCTGGAGAGCCAAAGGTTGCCTACCCCAGACCTGGATATTTTCTCACCAAACAAATCTTTAAAACTTTTTTTCATAAAATCTTTTTACTTTTTATCATATTTGCTCATGGAATTAGATGTTAGTAGAGCAGAGGTTTCTGACGTTTATTCACTTTTACACGGAATGATCATTACATTCCACTATGCGCAGGAATTCCTGCCGTTTGACATAGTTTGTTCCCCTCAGTGGCTGAGTAATCAGTAACCTTTGTACACACTAACCTCTGCACACATATCACCAGAATCAGCTGCCTTGTATGGAGGAAGGACGATAGTGGTGTGATAGGGCAGCCAGTGAATTTCATTTTTGAAGGAGAGCTGTTATGGGAGAATATATGTATGTTAAACACTTTGGGGCCAGAGGGGGTACCCAGTTAATTGTGACGTCTACACCTCTGGCACTCAAAGGTTTAATAGCTTTCTTTTATCATCAAGATGGAACTAAGGTGACCTTTCAATTCTGCCATTCAGGAACACTGCAGAGAGATGAGCGCACTACAGAGTTCTAAACACTACAGGGAGAACTGTCCAGTGACTGCTGTGACAGAAAGTGATGCCTGTGGTGGGCTAAAGCCTTAAAGCGGAACTACCACCTTATAGAAAGTCGCCGCCCAATAATTAGGAATATGGCGACTAGCTTCTCAATACTGCTACTATCTTCCACAAGTACCACATTTTGAAGTAATCCTGTATCTTCAAAGACCGGCAGCCAAGCTTGCACGCAGACTTCTTATTCAGAGACATCTTAACGTCTGCGCTGTCCATCCTGGTTTCCTCTAGGAGGCATTACATGGAGCTGAAAGGCACCGGATGGGACTGACAGTGCAGGCACGCACACGGCTCTACAGCAAGAAGTCTGGCCGTCAGTCTCTTAAGATACAGGATTACTTCAAAACGTGGTACCGGTGGAAGATAATATCAGTATTAAGACGCTAGTCGCCATATTCCTAATTATTGGGTGGCGACTTTTTAAAGGTGGTAGTTCCTCTTTAACACATTAAGGACCCATGACGTGCCAGGATCATCATGGGAAAACTTCCCTAAAGGACCAGTGCCGGTCCTGGCATGTCATGGATTTCAGGGCTCACCTCCCTGAAGTATAATGAATATATATATATATATATATATATATATATATATCCTATATAATAATTCGCTAAGTTGTGTGTAACGCCCGACATGCGCAGTACAGACTGGCCGCTCCGCGGCTGATACAGAGCTGGGCGCTCCGAAGGAGTGTCCAGCTCTGTATCAGCAGTGGCGCGGGCAGTCTCTGCTGCGCGTGACTGCCCCGCGACCGGCTGCCAGAGGCACTGTGGCCCGTGTAACGGGCTGTTCAACTAGTATATATATATATATGTATATATATATATATATATATATATATATATATATATATATATTCATCATGATTAAACGTTCCACACACGAAACGCGTTCATCGGATCTGTGACTCTACTATCACCATATGTAACCTGTTAGTTGCCCTCATCTGTTATACAGTCCTGAAAGAAAATGTTTTTAACCAAAGAAATAAACGTACAAAATTCTTGATTTTAAAACTGTCTGGAGTTGTGCTATTTAAAGTTGGTGCGGTTATGTTTTGGGATGATCTCATTTGTTGTCCCCTGCAGTGATTGCTTCCCTCTGGCTCCATCCCCCAACAATCGTTTTCTGGCGTTCTCCTCGGTCTATCCTGACATTTATCTCTCTTCAAGGCAACATATTGATAACACAGAGAGAGAAAGCTCAAAGGGGTAATCATTCCAAGCAATTGGCCCTATTTTCAAGAACATTCAGAATATGAGGGAGACGTCCTTCTGTTGCCTTTTTAATTAAACTAGGGAGCAATTTTGTCAAGAAGAAAAACGTTCAGTGGCTCATTTTAATAGAGTCCTCCCATATACAACTAATTTATATGTCTGCTAGTATATTAGCCATCTCAAGCCTGATTGGGATTGAAAAAAAAGGAGATATTAAGAGTGTAAAATACAAAACCATTAAAAAAAGCGTACAGCTAATTGGTTGGATTCAAATTGCTTTTCTATTAATTCCAAAGCAAATAGCAACATACAGGTTTAGTTGTACCTTCCAGCCTGTAGGAAAATCAGCCACACGGTACTGTATGTGCACCCAGAACTAACGCCCTCCTTCCTGTCCACAGGATTAAACTGGTTCTTTTCTGTAAATCTGGAACTGCTGGGAAGCCGAGGAAAAAAACCCTGAATCCGGAGGCCCCAACGAGTGCCAGAGAGATATCAACACATTTTAACACAATGTGTTGACCTCTCTAGCAATCAAAGGGTTAAAATGTCCATGGGAACACATGTTGTACACCCAGAGACAGATGTACCAACATGGTTTCAATGAGTCTGATGTACCAAAAAACAAAAGTGATGACATTCTGTAGCAGACCAGTTTCATTCACCATAAGGAATAAAAATTCACATGTGTTTGAATGGGAATTTAACACAATAGGGATTATTGTTTTATTTCCTATGTTGTAGATGGTTTGCTCTAGAATTGTATCACTTCTTGGTATATTGGCCTCACTGGTTTCCTGTTTAAGATGTATAATAAAGCTTCATTATGCATCTGCACACCTGGGAACATAAGGTGAAGTGGTATAGAGTACTGAAATTCCCTTAGGGTAGACAGGCCCATTATTTAGCATGACCTTGGGAAATGGGCAATTCAAAGGTAGTTGGAAGTAGGTGGCACTAGGTTAGGTAGAATATGTGAAACAATGGTCAGGGCACTCTTTCTTTCTCTCTCATTCTCTAGTTCTTGCCCTTTCTCTGCCTCCTTCTCTCACTCTTTCCTTCTCCTCTCGCTGCCTCCTTCACTCGCTCTCTCTGCCTCCTTCCCTCACCCTCTCTCTGCCTCCTCCACTCTCTCTCTGCCTCTTTCCCTCGCTCGCTCCTTCCCTCGCTGTCTCTCTGCCTCCTTCCCTCGCTGTCTCTCTGCCTCCTTCCCTCGCTCTCTCTCTGCCTCCTTCCCTCGCTCTCTCTCTGCCTCCTTCCCTCGCTCTCTCTCTGCCTCCTTCCTGCCTCGCTCTCTGCCTCCTTCCCTCTCTCTTTCTCTCTGCCTCTCTCTGCCTCCTTCCCTCTCTCTCTCTCTGCCTCCTTCCCTCTCTCTCTCTCTGCCTCCTTCCCTCTCTCTCTCTCTGCCTCCTTCCCTTGCTCTCTCTCTGCCTCCTTCCCTTGCTCTCTCTCTGCCTCCTTCCCTTGCTCTCTCTCTGCCTCCTTCCCTTGCTCTCTCTCTGCCTCCTTCCCTTGCACTCTCTCTGCCTCCCTCCCTTGCTCGCTCTCTCTGCCTCCTTCCCTCGCTCTCTCTCTCTGCCTCCTTCCCTCGCTCTCTCTCTGCCTCCTTCCCTCGCTCTCTCTCTGCCTCCTTCCCTCGCTCTCTCTCTGCCTCCTTCCCTCGCTCTCTCTCTGCCTCCTTCCCTTGCTCTCTCTCTGCCTCCTTCTCTCGCTCTCTCTCTCTGCCTCCTTCTCTCGCTCTCTCTCTCTGCCTCATTCTCTCGCTCTCTCTCTCTGCCTCCTCCCTCGCTCTCTCTCTCTGCCTCCTTCTCTCGCTCTCTCTCTCTGCCTCCTTCCCTCGCTCTCTCTCTCTGCCTCCTTCCCTCGCTCTCTCTCTCTGCCTCCTTCCCTTGTGCTCTCTCTCTGCCTCCTCCCCTCATGCTCTCTCTCTCTGCCTCCTTCCTTCGCACTCTCTCTCTCTGCCTCCTTCCCTCGCGCTCTCTCCTCGCTCTCTCTGATTCCTTCCCTCGCTCTCTCTCCTCGCTCTCTCTCCTCGCTTTCTCTGATTCCTTCCCTCGCTCTCTCTCCTCGCTCTCTCTGCCTCCTTCCCTCGCGCTCTCTCCTCGCTCTGCCTCCTTCCCTCGCGCTCTCTCCTCGCTCTCTCCTCACTCTCTCTGCCTCCTTCCCTCGCGCTCTCTCCTCGCTCTCACTCCTCGCTCTCTGCCTCCTTCCCTCGCGCTCTCTCTTCGCTCTCTCTGCCTCCTTCCCTCGCGCTCTCTCCTCGCGCTCTCTCCTCGCTCTCTCTGCCTCCTTCCCTCGCGCTCTCTCACACACACTTGCATTTTCGTGCACTCTCTCTCCTCTCCAGGTAAGGAGACTCATTTCATTAAATACGAGAATGTCTGGGGCAGATCCAGAGACTTTCCTCGTATGGACAACTGCCGGTGCCCTCCATTTGGTTATATTTTAAGGTTTTAACCATATGAGTGCTAGGCAAGTGTAACTAATTGCTTTGCCCACCCCGCTGCCACTCAAAAAATGAAGGCCAAAGTTCTTTTTCTATTAACAGGACTGAAAAAGTTTAAAACCACATTGTTCTGTATAAATGGCCGTGATAATGAGGGCTAAATGAAGACTATCCCTTCTGTGTTCTCTGTGACTACTACTGTCCTTGTAATAAACCTCCACTTACCAATATGTCCAGAAAATCCTAATGGCCCATATAAATTCTGTCCTTGTGCCTTTGTTGAAGCAATACAATCTTCAGTCAGTCCTGGATGTTGTGTCCATGGGAGCAGGCATGACAGTTGCTGAAAGTTTTTTTCAAACCATAGCAGGCATTGTGCATGTGCCTACTTAATACTTTGTTTAGACAAGCTTTAATATTTTTGTAATTAAATAAATAAAGGAAATGATCTAAGTCGTGTTGCGATAACGTTTATAGTTTTGGAGTAATAGCTTTGTAAACTTTCTTCCTCCCTCCCGCCCCTTTAAGCCACGTAGGCGCTCTAGTGAACAAACTTGTATTCTGGTTCTGGGACCGGACGGCTCGTCTGCAGAGCCGAAACAACATGGCATACAAAGAGAATCTTCATGAGAACGGTCTACAGAATGTGCCTGGTTTAAGGCAGTAGACCGTTCTCATGATGATTCTCTTTGTATGCCATGTTGTTCGGCTCTACCGATGAGCCTTCCGGTCTCGGAATCAGAGTACATGGTTGTCAGCTAGAGCGCTGACGTGGGTAAAAGGGGCGAGAAGGGGGAAATTTACAAAGCTATTACTCCAAAAAGTATAAAAGTTATCGCGACAAGACTTAAATCATTTTCTTTATTTAATTAAAAAAATATTAAAGCTTGTCTAAATAAAGTATTACTATCCCTTTAAGGACCAGAAGGGTGTACAATGCATTGTGAAGCAGTGCCTCCCACACCCCTTTGGTCATGTAAGGATTAGGGTTACCGTGTACAGTGAGCAGAGTTTGAGGTCTTGTGAACCTTACTACCCTCTATCGTGCCCACCTCCAGGGACATGACATTCAGTACTGATCAAAATGGACATCCCTTGAAAAAGGGCACTAGGATAATAATATCATCAAAGTATTTTACCAGGAAGGATACATTGAGATTGTCTCTCATTTTCAAGTATGTCCTGGGGGCATAAATATTATTACCCAATTTAATGGTACTCATTTTATCGACCTCGGAAAGATGAAAGGTTGATTCGACCCTGCTGGGACTAGAACCTGTGACCTTGTGGTTTGAACAGATTCTACAGCTGGTGCTTTAACAAACTGAGCCATCTCATATGGGCCATTTTAAAGTAAGTGATGGGTTGTTATTATAAGGTTTTAGTTCTCCTCTAAGATATTAATGATAAAAGACTGGGGTCTCTGATTGTCAAATGTTCATTATCACGCTGCAGCCATTCAGTCTCATTAGAGATGAGGAAAAGGGCTTTGAATCTTTCTGTCCAATAAGAAACCCTTGTGTCACAGACACAGTATACCAGAAGCTATTGTTGCATTGATGACATCACCCTTACATGAAGACAACTGATGAGCATTTAGTAATGAAAGAAGGGAACAATCCATTAAACATGTATTAACTTGACTGTTTGTTTTAACCCTTAAGGACCAGAGGGTTGTGCAACACATTGGGAAACAATTTTTTGCACAGCCCCTCTGATCCTTAAAGGATAGTAGCACAATACGGAAATATATATTACAATGTTTATGCTCCTGAGTTAAAGAAACAAAATGTTCTTCCTCTGAATTTGTATTCAAAAGATATTGCAACTCACTTGTTTTTTGTGTGGAGTACACACAACAAAGGGGGCACTTGAATTAGTGACATTAAAGGCATAGTAATGTTTCACAAAAACAGCAGCTCCAATTAATCTTCATAGTATTTGGGCCATGGAGAGTGTTATTTCAATACTGTCAGAGTTGTAGTTCAAGAGTAATTGAATGATAAAGTATCCCCTCCCGCCCCTTTTACTGATGTAACACTGCTCACCTCAGAGCAGCAAGACTGTCGGTATGGATCACAGAGAGGGACAATCTTCAGTGAGCATAAGGGAAAAACCTGTCAAGGGGGGGTGGGTTTTTCCTTATGATCACAGTAAGAAGATTGTCCCTTGCTGTGATCTTTCTGGTCCCAGGACCAGATTCCACATCTGAGGGGAGGTAGCTTACACTAGGTAAAAGGGGTGGGAGAGGGATACTTTATCATTCAATTACTCTTGAACTACAACTCTGACAGTACTGAAATAACACTCTCCATGGCACAAATGCTATGAAGATTAACTGGAGCTGCTGTTTTCTGAAACATTACTATCCCTTTAAACTCAGCATTTCACCATACTTTTTCAAGTCCTTTTTTTTAGTGCTCATTGATGCAGGGTTGCAATATACAATTTCTAAATTTATAAAATACTTGTGTGTGTTTAAATATCCACATTTAGTCACTCAAATTTTGGCCAGTAAGCTTTCCATGCCCACTGGTTAATTCACTTCAGAGGGAAATAAACTTGTCCCTGTTTGAATTCCCAATAACAAAAAGACTTGATTGAATTGTCATCTATCTATAAGCCTCCATAGGATGCTGTAGCAGCAGCCCACTATAAAATATAAAGCCATAGAGAGGTAGTGCTTCCCAAAAAAATCCAAGTTTGAGGTGCACTAACAGGGCGACTTTATATAAAGGTGAAAGTTACTCTTTAATGGTTATCTTCCAGATAAATCGTATGCCAGGGTATGAACGTGGTCAGTTTGGGATACACACTACATTACTCATTCATACATTTTAATGCTTGACCTAATCTAATCGGTTCCTTCCCACCTAAAGGGTGTTGACTGTTTCTATTGTATTATTACAAAAAAAATAAAAAATCTATGCCTGGGAGGTTCTCTCATGATTTGGGTTGGGAAGGTAGATGTTGCAAGAATTGTGACCTGACAGCTGCACTAGAAGCATGGTTAACTCTTTGTTTGAAAGTAATTTGTTGCAGACCATTTAAGCCTTCACTGTGAAAGAATGATTTGGGGACCTTTCTATCATTCAGAGGGTTAAAGGAACACTAACCCACAAAAATGAAATTGGTTGTTACACATTTAAATATCAAGTACTTGCAGCTGTCTCATTAAAAATCATTTTATGTTCTATAAAATAGAATCTTAAACCTGTCTTTAATGCATGTGTAAACTGTCCTTTTCAGACACCATTTGGTTAACTTAATTTGTGCTCTTTGTAATGATACAAGAGCTAATGCAGTTAACGGTTTGAATGCCAGAGGGGTAACAATGTATTGGATACCCCTCTGACACCCAAAGGGTTAATGCATTGAGAATGCTACCCACCAGTCTTGTTGTAAGAGAGGCTGTTATCGTATCTCGGGTACTTTACAGACTTTACAGCAGTATCAGTTCTTAGATGCTTATGAAAACGGCGGTGGTAATGGGAATCGGGGAGCTCCACGAAAGGTAAAAATGGCCACCCCCATATAGCTTGATTTGGGGCATCAGGAAACAAGTAGAGAAGTTTTACAGATGCTACTGTGGAGTACAGGGTATTTAAGTGTAATTCCAGTTCATTTCTGATGTCTGTGCCCCTTTAACACCTTAAGGGGCCGTCACCGGTGGATTTGTGTTAAGGACCAGTGACGGTCCTGGCACGTCACGGAATTCTGGGATGGCAGCGTGGCTGCACACGGCTCTGCCATTTCAGAATTCATTGTAGTGGATGGGGGGGGGGGGGTGTAAAAGTGCAGTGAAGAGAAATACTTCATTGGAAAGGTCTACAAAGTGTGCCTGGTTTGCAAGCATGCTTTGTGGACCATTTCAGTGAAGTACTTCTTTCTCCTGCTGTCAGATAGAGGCTGACGTCTGTGAAAAGGGCTGGAGAGGGGGACTTTAGCATGTTACATCTCTCAAACTATACATGTCTGAGAGACCAAACCTGCATCAATTGATTTCTTTTTTTTAATATCTACAATATTAAACTAGGCTCAAATCAACCATTGCTATCCCTTTAAAGGGATAGTAATACTTAAAATGTAAAAAAAAAAAATTATATATGTTGTAGGGTTTATCCCCCTGAGTAAAACAAGTGCACACCCACTGCTGAAAGGTGTTTTATTCAAAAGTTATAACAGCTTAAAGTTTATTTTTTTTTTTTAGGTGCAGTATCACAGTGGCCTGAAATTGTACAGTAGAGCTACACCATTCTATGGAGATTTATGGTCACAAGACCAGCGCTGTCCATAGGATGGTGTAGCAACAGCGCCACTGTACAATTTCAGGCCACTGTGATATTGCACCTAAAAATTTCAACTTTGAGGTGTAATAACTTTTGAATCAAATACCTTTCAGCAGTGGGAGTACCCTTGTTTTACTCAGGGGGATAAACCCTACAACATATTTTTTTTTACATGTTAAAGGAGCAGTAAACTTTTTTTTTTATGAAAACACATTTTATAGAGCATTTCCTGCTGAATAAAACAAAGGTACTCCCATCGCTGTCAGATGTTTTATTCAAAATTTATAGCAGTTCAAATAATCAGGAAGTGAATTTACTGTGTTTACGTCCTGATAGTTCTAACTGACAGGAAGTGACAGGCAGTTTCTATCACATTCTATGGAGAACTGTATGTCTGACTTTTCTGACTTTCTAATTAGAATTTGACCACTAGAGGGCACTGCTAATGTAAAAAAACATGGGTTTAAACTGTAATAGCTCTGGAAATATAAATCTCTCTGCAGTGGGAGTACCCTTATTTTGCTCAGAAGGAAAATCCCTACAATATATATTTTTTTCATAAAAAAATTTACTGCTCCTTTAAGTATTACTATCCCTTTAAATACAAGCTTCTGTGCATCTTTTCTACAGACTAGATGCCAGTTCAGTCTGTGCCATTATTATGAGGTTGTTAGTGAGTCTTTTCTGCATGTAACACCAGCATTCTTTTGGGACCTAGATAAATGAGCATTGTTAATCATGCAGTGAGCAGCAAACACACTGGCTAATGACTGCAACCCTTCTGCGGTTTGTTGCAGAGCTTCAAATCCCATCTTGCTTTGTAACCTTGGGAGACCCACGTCATCTCACTGTGCATCAGAATGGGGCTGTAAAGCGGAATAGTAAATCTTTCAGTCCTCCATTTGTTGGTGCTTTCAACTCCAATTATCCCCAACCTACCTTTGTTGGATTGGGGGGTGATGGGAGTTGTAGTATCCAACAGCTGGAGATCATTTGTGTGAACCATGTTATCATTTCAATGGTTAAACAGACATCATGGTCTGCACTATCCAACAACTATTATTCAGTATCCCTGGGGTGTGCAGCGAGCCCTATCATCAGAACATGTATGTGTATTTAATAGATATGAAATTGATAGATATATAAAGATATTACACCACCCCCTTCAGTCCCAAGGTGTGTGTGAAATGCACTGCGAATCAATTAGTTGGAAACCCCTCCCTGGTACTCAGAAGGTTAATGTAATGAGTCATATGTACAAAGAAAACAAACCATACCATAGAGAGAGAAAATCCCCATTGATTTAAAGGGCATTTTATACCTTCATTTGCTTGATAACTCTCATAGTATTGCTTCTAATTGTGTTGCAGACCTCTCTAGCATTCAAGGGGTTAAATGCCCCATTTAAATAGAAAGGAATTTGGGTAACTTTAGTTGTTCCCTTTGGTGCAGCTATTTTGCCCCAGAGTTGCCACTGTGCATGCAGTTTACTTTTGGCTTTGGAGTACCAGTATTTAACCATTTGAGTGCTAGAAAGGTATCCAGTGCATTGCACTTAAAGGGTTAATATTCAGCTAGCTCCCAAGAATGATGCCTGGCTCCACAAAGCTTTTATATTTGTATCTACCCCTGAGTTAAAGCACAAATAAATAATTTCTGATGATTAACCCCCACATACCTTACAATGGGCTGGAATCTGTAATGGCCACTGTGAATGTTTCCCTTGTGCTGTTGTTAAAGCTTTCATCAGATTAACACAGCGCCGCAAATGATAATTACATTAGCGATATGCACAGACATAGTTTTATTTTCAAGAATAATTGTGGCATTAATGAAAAATACAACCTTTTATGTGACAGGCACCGGCAGGTATGTTGCTGTAGGTGCCCTCTGCGCCTGCGCTGTCAGTCCCTTCCAGTGCCTTTCGACACAAAGGCATTCAGCTCACCAATCGTGGAGTTGAAGGGGACGGACAGCGCAGATGCAGAGATGCCGGCTCTGCAAGATGTCTGCGCTGTTCCCCGCTGCCTGTCTGCTTTAAAGGTTCTGTTTTTCGTTAATGCAGCAATTATACTTGAAAATAAAACTACGTCTGTGCGTATCGCTAATGTAATTATCATTTGCGGGGCTATGTTAATCTGGTGAAAGTTCCGCTTTAAAGGGATAGTAATACTTTATATAAGTGCTGTAAGGTTTATCCCCTTGAGTAAAACAAGGGAACCCTCACTTCTGGAAGGTGGTTTATTCAAAAGTTATTACAGTTTAAACCAGAATTTTTTTTAGGTGCAGTGCCTTAATGGCCTGAAATTGTATAGGGGCGCTGTTGCTACAACATCCTATGGACAACTCTGTTCAGTTGACCATAAATTCCCATAGGAGGGGGTAGCAACAACGCCCCTGTACAGTTTCAGGTCCCTGTGATACTTCATCTGGAAAATACAAGTTTGTGCTGGAATAACTCTTTGATAAAAGTACCTTTCAGCAGTGGGAGTTCCCTTGTTTTACTCAGGGGGATAAACCCTACAATATATATTTTTGACCTGTCAAAGGGATAGTAATACTTTGTTTTATCTTTATTTTATTTTGTAGGCATTAAAAAAACATGAAGAATGATATGTCTCATCTCTCAAACCTTTATGGTTTGAGAGATATTCACAAGCAAAGTTTCCCTTATCTTAATTGAAGATTTATCCCTCTCTGCAGTCTACCTGGGCACCTCCCTTCTGATCTGGTTGACCAGTGTTATATCAGTAAAAGAGGCGGGAAGAGGATACTTTGTCATTTAATTACTCTTGAACTACAACTCTGACAGAATTGAAATAACACTCTCCAAAGTCCAAATACTATGATGATTAATTAGAGCTGCTTTTATTATGAAACATTACTATCCCTTTAAGTATTACTAGCCCTTTAAGACACATCCTCTTCAATTAATCCTGGGGACAGACCTGACAGTTGATAGCAGGACCACATGGCCTCAAACTCTGCTTACTACATGTTGTAATTTTCATTGTTTAAGGACCAGAGGGATGGAAAGCACATAGCTTCGCTATGCATTGTGCACCCCTCTGGACATTAACCCCTTAGTGGCAGCTGTCACCTTAACGGCCGTCATACAAAAACTTTTTTTGCTGTATTATTCTGGAGTCCCCGAACGGCGTGCAGTCACACGGGGACCCGGACTTCCGATACTACGTCCGGGACTTACCAGGTACATCCTCTGTCACTAAGTGACACTTTTTGTGGGACGTACCTGGTAGGTCCATTGTCATTAAGGGGTTAAAGGGTTAAGGAGACTCGTGCACTCAATTAGGATTTGCTGGCCATAGTAAGTTAGATGTGAGGGGTTATTATTAGGTGTCATTTTTCCTTTAATTCAATACATTCTGCACCTGGCACTGTCACCATATTGTGTTGCTCATTCTATCTACCCTTTGCTTTTTGCTGTTTATACATAAATGATGAGGCCTACAGAACACAGTTTAATTTATTACCAAAACTGTCACCCCAGACCAGATCTGTTGCACTACCATACAGGATCCTGTTCCCTTACGTTTTTTTTATTCCCTTCTACAGGAGTGTGGCTAAAATTTCACACCGTTGTGAGACATTTAACACACTGCTGAGTGCATATTTCGCAGCGCCTTTCATCTGCTGTCTTTGTGCAGGAGGAGGGAACAGAGAGCCTGGATTATCTATATGTGATACGGTCAGATACCCAATCACACCTATTGGATTTCTTCTAAATTATCACACAGCCAATCACACTTGGTTGTTCTATAGACCTTTTTTTAACCATGACACTGTCTGTATTTTGTGTTTTAAAAAGACCATAAAGTAAATATTTAGAGCCATGTTCATAAAGCTAAACAGGAGCAATTATGGAGCAAACCAGCTCCCACATATGGTACATGAACAGAGAGTCTGTTTAAGTGAACCTGTCAGCTTGATTGTAGTTTGTATCTTTGAAAACTGCATTAAAAACTGCCTATGTGTCATGTTAGCCGAAAGACCAGCAAGTGTTGCGTACCCCTCTGGCATTCACAGGGTTTAGGAGATCTTCATACTTGCTACCGTATGCTAATGTATGCTAATTGTGGTACCAGTGACATTTCATATGATAATTAAGCTATCAGTGATATTTCATATGCTAATGAAACCTCTGTGACTTGTCATATGCTAATGTCGCTCTTTAAAGTACCAGCACATTTTCACTTTCATTTTTCCCATACGTAAGTGTGGTAATCTCCTAAACTATATATCTGCTGGATTTTTGGTTAACGTGACCCATAGGCAGTTTTGTCTGAAGTTTTCAAATACCATAAAACCTCGGGTATAGTACGCTCTTGTGTGTACAGGTGTACATTATGCCCAAGATTTTAGGGGAAAACAAGAGTGCCTATGTATAATATGCACCCTTGAATTCTATAAGTGCCATTTGCAATGCTTTGTGAGATTTTATTCAATCCTATTTAAATTGACGGAAGCGTTGTGCCCTAGGGTGTAGCTGGTGTTTTCCAGAATTGGGCAATGCATTGCTGAGCAGTGTCAGTAAGCAGGGGAGGTAATGTGGGGACAAGACAGGAAGTCACTGCTATGGAAGGTGGGAAATGCATTGCTAAGCAGTGTCAGTAAGTGGGGGAGGTAATGGAGGGATAAGACAGGAAGTCAGTGCTAGGGGAGGTGGGTAATATATTGCTGAGCAGTGTCAGTGAGTGGGGAAGCTAATGTAGGGATAAGATAGGAAGTCAGTGCTAGGGTAGGTGGGTAATGCATTGCTGAGCAGTGTCAGTGAGGGAGGAGGAAATGTAGGAATACAATGGGAAGTCTGTACTAGGGGAGGTGGGCAATGCATTTCTGAGCAGTGTCGGTGAGTGGGGGAGGTAATGTAGGGATAAGACAGGAAGTCATTGCTTGGGGGGGGGGGGACAGTACATTACTGAGAAGTATAAGCGAGTGGGGGGAGGTACTGTAGGGATACGACAGGAAGTCCGTACTAAGAGATGTGGGCAATGCATTACTGAGCGGTATCAATGAGTGGTGGAGGGAATGTAGGGATATGACAGGAAGTCCGTAATAGTGGAGGTTGGGAAGTGCATTGCTGAGCATTGTCACTGAGTGGGGATGTGATGTAGGGATAAGACAGGAGGTCAGTGCTAGGGGAGGGGTGCAGTGCATTGCTGAGCAGTGTCACTGAGTGGGGATGTGATGTAGGGATAAGACAGGAGGTCAGTGCTAGGGGAGGGGTGCAGTGCATTGCTGAGCAGTGTCACTGAGTGGGGATGTGATGTAGGGATAAGACAGGAGGTCAGTGCTAGGGGAGGGGTGCAGTGCATTGCTGAGCAGTGTCACTGAGTGGGGATGTGATGTAGGGATAAGACAGGAGGTCAGTGCTAGGGGAGGGGTGCAGTGCATTGCTGAGCAGTGTCAGTGAGTGGGAAGGTAATGTAGGGATAAGACCAGAAGAGGCATGCTAAGGAACATGGGCAGTGCATTACTGAGCAGTGTCCATGAGAAGGAGGAGGTAATATAGGGATCAAACAGGAAATACCTGCACGGGCATGCCTTAATTAGCTTAATTTATGCATCTAAATTACTCTGTCTAGTTTTCAACATAAAAGTGATTTTTGAAAACCCTTTTTTCATTTTTGTGATGGGTTCCCTTTAACAGGCAATACTTTTGCTTGGTTCCAAAATCTCATTGTATCTCAAAGCAGACGTTCTGTGGAATATAAGTTACAGCGTGTGCTCAGGACGTGATGAGATCAATACATATGTCCGGACAACAAAGGAAACCAAATTACATTAAGGGCCATATGTGCGTCTCGGGGAGCCCTGAATTGGATAAAATTTAAAAAAAAAAAAAAAAAAAAGGCCAGTGGTCCTTAATTGCGATCGGCTGGTCCTTAAGGTGTTAAAGACATCTGTAGCATCCAACAGGTAAAAGTTCTATTTAAGCTCAATTTATTTAAGCTGCGTGTATTTGAGGAGTGAAGGGGTGTGGAGCCTCGCTCACCCAATTTATTTGGGAGGGAATGCGTGGGTTGGACCTCAGGGCCGCAGTCTCATTCCCACCCACTCCTGCTGCTCGGTGTCATGGGGGGCTCCTCCCTTTGTTATTGACATTATATATTTTCCTGTTTTCTTTTTACTTCTTTTCACAGTCTATGGAGGAACTAATCTGCTTGCTAAACACTGTTGTACATTTCATATTTGACACAACATGTCTGTAACAAGGTTTTGAGGTAGCCATTCACATTTTTTTTTAGTGATACAATTACAATAATATGGTTTGCCCCAGAATTAGTCCACGTTACTTTTATACATATTCCTCAGTGTTTATCAGAACAGAAGTTCTGTCAGATAAATCTGTAACAGCAGGTGGTCAGGACACGGTGAGATAACTAGATGTGCATTGGTCAAAAAAGGAATTGCATGATGTGCTTCTGTTCTGTGTAATGTTGCCCCGGCAGAGGTCACTACGGGCGTTACACGTCTGACATTCTGACATTATTCCTGGAAACGGTGGGTACTTTTCCCTTTGGCTGGGGGAGTTAATGTGAAGAGCAGATGGAAATTCCACACACGTGCTCTTGAATGGTAGCTGATCGAAAACCCTGCTGTGTGTCCCTACCGTCTTGCTCAGAACCAGGCCCCACGTGTACCCCCAGTAACCTTTAGGGCACAGCTTCCCAACAAGTGCCATAGTCCAAATCCAGAAACGAAGAAGAGCAATTCTTGAGCAAACCACAGTCCCCATTGAGTTAAATTGTGCTTTTAACCACTTCAGTGCCAGAGAGTTCTTCAAAATGTAGCTCGTTTAGCACTCAAGTGGTTAAACAGGGGGCTCAAACCTGTTCTCAACCCCTCCCCACACACCAGCATTGCATGTTTTCAAGATCTCCTCAATTAAATACAGATTCATTTAGTTACCGCACGAAGGTCTTCAGAATGAGTGAACCAGTAATTGGGTCACGTGTTCCTGTGGGGAGATCCAGAATACCTGAACAGAAGGAGCTTTTAACCCCAGAATGCCAGAGCAGTTTCTAACGCATTGTTACAAATGAAAGAAAAAACATATCTGGTCTTTGAAGCGGATCTATCACCCCTATACAAGTTTGTCTTAAAATGTAGGTTATATAGAGAATAGATGGAATAATGTATTCATTTCTTTTTTTTTAAATTGCTATTTGGCACAAATGCAACAAATAAATACTGCCCTTCGGTTACCAGCTGTGTACCACAGCCTGTCAGTCTTCCTCTGCTCCCTTCCCACTATGCATGTAAGTTGGAGCGCTCTCATTGGCCAGAGAGCGCTCCAGCTTACGTGCAGAAAGCCTCTGTCATTGGAGGAGACTGGATAGAGGGAGGGGAGCAGAGGAAGAGTGACAGACTGCGGTACAGAGCTGGTAAATAACCGCAGGGCAGTATTTATTAGGTTAATTTCGGCCAAATAGCCGTTTTAAAAAAATAAATTAATACATTATTCCACCTCATGGGTCCTTAACGTAAAACAACCCATGATGTGCCAGGACCGTTAAGGGGTTAAAGAAACAAAAGCAATGTTTTGGATAAACTGTGGAAGCCAATGAATGGTGTAGGGTATATAGCAGGAGTGTGAGGCAGTGACCCTTAGGAGAGGTGATTTCTTTTTCTTCTGGTTGTTAAAGAAGGGAAAAAGAAAAAGAGACAAGTTTGAGGTGTTAAAAACATTTTGAATTCATTACCTCCCAGAAGCAAGAATAACTCATTTGCTCAGTAGGCAAATCCCTAAGTATATTTGTATGTTAATAACTAAAATATTACTACCTTTTTCAGATCAGAATAGCATTTTTTGTGTGTTGTGTTTGTGTTTTTGGCTATTAAATGCCTTTTCTCTATCATGTTCTGTGGGACCGTTTCCAGCTAAAAAGCACTCTTTAGTGTCATCTTGTCAGAAAGTATTGTACATTTTACCCAAGTTATATTTGTATTTATTGATCTGTTACAGAACATAGAGGATTGTGAGCTGGAAGAGGAAGAAGAGGAGCCGCCCCAGGAAGATGAAGGATTCATGGGAATGGCGCCTCTCCTGCAGGCTCACCACGCCATGGAGAGAGTGGAGGAGTTTGTGTGTAAGGTACTGTTACCTTCTCATTTGTCTGGGGCTACAAGAGAATGTGCCACGGCATGGGCAATCGACAGCTCTCCAGCTGCTGTTGGGCTACAGCTCCTATCGTTCGTAGCCAACCAATGGCCAACCGTGGATAATGGGAATTATAGTCCAATAGCAGCTGTAAGGACATAGGGTTGCTCTCCCCTGTTTTAACCCTTTGTGAACCAGAAGGGTGTCAGTGCATTCCAAAGCAATGCGTTGCATAACCCTATGGTCCACAAAGAGTTTAAAGGGTTAGTAGTGTCAAAGTAAAATAGTTTTTCATTTTGAAGAGCTTAAAAAGTTGGCTTGAATGCAAAAAAAAAAGCATCTCTCAAACCTCTATGGTTTGAGAGATACGTGCATTCAAACTTTGGTGTGTCCTGCTTTCAGCTGTAAAGCTGTCAGCAGGAGATCCATGTTGACAGACACGGAGGCTCTGCAGCAGAGCCGCAATCACGTTATTTAAAACAAATTACTGCATTGGAATGGTCTACAAAGTGCGCTTGCAAACCAGACACACTTTGTAGACCATTCCAAGGAAGTCATTTGTTTTAAAAGAGCAATTGCTGCTCTTCTGCAGAGCTCCTGCTGACAGCTTTACAGCTGAAAGCAGGACACGTCAAAGTTGAATGCACGTATCTCTCAAACCATAGTGGTTTGAGAGATACTCTTTTTTGCATTCAAGCCAACTTTTTAAGCTCTTCAAAATGAAAAACTCTTTTACTTTGACATTACTAACCCTTTAAACCCTTTGTGGACCATAGGGTTATGCAACGCATTGCTTTGGAATGCACTGACACCCTTCCGGCTGGTCCCGGGATCATCTTCTGTGTGACATCAACGCAAGGGGGAGGAGGTGGGTACTTTAAAAACGTATAGCTCTCAAACCATAAAGGTTTGAGAGATGGGATTTGCTCCACATAATTTATTTTTGTTAAATGTACAATACTGCATAAATTTATATCTGGACATTACTAACATTTTAAGTCAATAAATGCTTGTTTACAAATTCAGCCTTCCCAGTGGCTTCTATTCAGAATTTGAATCTGAGAATGAATATCCCTTAAAGTGGAACTAACACGCTATAATCACTTGGGTAATTTTGAGAGGGCTTTCAAAATCATCTACATGTATGTTAGCCATTCTTTATTGAACTCTTTAAGGACCAATGACGTGCCAGGACCATCATGGCTGTCCTGCACTTACAGGCCAGTGACGGCCCTGGCACGTTGTGGAATTCAGGGGTCCCTGTGCAGCTGCATGCTGCTTGGGCACCCCTGAATCCAATGGCATCCTTAGTGGGTTAAATCTATAGTGCCCGCAATACTTGGCTTTATTTATTTTGTCATTGTATGCAAATTAGCCAGTATGTCCCAGTAGAAGTGGCAGTTGGGATGAAGAGTGGAATGTGTGCCAGCCAGTGCTTTCTAATTTACATGAACTGAAAAATAAATAAAGCGGAATACCTCATAAACTATAGTTTTAAATAAGGAATAGCTAACATAAGTATAGAAAATATATATATTTTTAAATAACAAACGTAAGTTTTTATGGTTTTTCTTTGTTTTAACGTTGTAATATGAATATGCACATTTTGCTTGTTACATTTTCTGAAATAACATGGGTAATTACGATTTCAGATCAGCACGTCTGTAGAGAAAAATGTTAGTTTGTAGATTGAGCTGCCAATGCTGCTTCTGAGCACCAAGTATAATGGACTGTTATATATGGGAAATGGGCCACAATCACAGGGAACTGCTAGCGACCCTGTTAGTTTTACAATTTTGCACATATCCTCTGGACATTAAAAGCTTTGCATTTGCCATGTGCAGTAAGTAGAGTCTGAAGTTCTATGGTGCTCCATGGCATGACATTTAGGACTGATTGAAGAGGTTATCTCTTGAACAAAGTTGCAATGGCAAAATTCATAAGGATCATTAGGATTATCTGGCCATACTAAGGCAGGCTATTCCACTTATCTACTACCCGCTCAGTGAAGTAAATCTTTCTTACATTACATTTATATTTTTGTCCCTCTAGTTTTAGACTATGGCCTCTTGTCCTAAAATTTTTCCTGAAATTTACTTCCCTCCTACACTTTGTTGAATCCCTTCATGTATTTGAATGTTTCAATCATATCCCCTCTCTCTCCTCTCCTCCAAGCTATAAATGTTCAGATCCTTTAGTCTATCCTGATATGTCGTTTCTTGTAAACCAGTCACCATTTTAGTAGTCCTTCTCTGAATTCCCTCTCAAGAGTATCTATATCCTTCTGGAGATGGGGGTCTTCGTTACTCTACACAGTAGGTTAAGTGAGGTCTAAATAGAGATCTGTAGAGTGGTATGACTTCTACCCTTTTTCTGCTACTAATACCCCTAGATATACAACCCATCACCCTACTTGCATTCCCCACTGCTTTATTACATCGCCTGCCTACCTTTAAGTCATCTTCTTTTGTCTCTTGCAGCACAGTACCCATAGTATTATATTCTGCCTTGGATCTTTATGTCCTAAGTGCATTATTTTACATTTATCAACATTTAACTGCAGCTGCCACACTTGTCCATTCTTCTAATTTACCTAAATTATTTGTCATTTGGCTCATTCCCTCAGGAATTTCTACCCTGTTGCAGATCTTTGTATCACCTGCAAAAAGCATACCTTACCTTGAAGACCTTTTTTTGCAAGTGAGGGTAGGGGGTTATTATTAGGAGGTATATTTCTCCTTTAAAAGAGATGACTGTATCAGCCAGTGGAATGTTTGGGTGTGTAAGTTTGGACGGCAGTACATAAAGTTCCCTGAACAATGGTAGGAACAGTTGGATTTACTGTTCCAAAGTAAGCAGTGTGCTTCTGGTGCTCTTCAAACACAACTGAATCACACCGTGGTTGTTCAAACCACTTTTATGTTTAATATTTTATAAATGCTTAAAATGGACCTGTGCAAGATACATTTCATTTACAGATCATTTGAAGATGACTATATGTGTGGTACTAACAGTTACTCGGTTAAATAATTTTTTGAAAAATTAACCTTCATGTTTTCATGGCACAGTATGCTAATTAGCTCTGAGGTCCCACTTAACACTTGCTGTTCTATTAGAAACTCCTCCCCCTTCCCCCGTGTGTAGGCTTTGTCTAGATTAATTCATAGTACATTGTGAGGTAATATTGGCCAAGCACATAACTAATAATAATAAAGTGTTACAATATGCCATCATAAAATAAAGGTTAATTTCACGCCAAAAAAAAATGTATGCTACAAATGACTAGCACAGCAGTATAGGCAGTTTTTATTCCGTATAAAATTAACTAAACTTATTTTAAGGTTATAGGTCTACTTTAATTAAAGGAGCAGTAAATTTTTTTATGAAAAATATATACTGTAAGGATTTTCCTATTGAGTAAAATAAGTGTACTCCCACTGCCGAGAGATTTATATTTCCAGAGTTATTACAGTTTAAACACGTGTTTGTTTGTTTTTTACATTAGCAGTGCCCTCTAGTGGTCAAATTCTAATTAGATTTCCTGTTAGAGTCTAATAGAGTGGAAAGTCAGTAAAGTCAGAGACATACAGTTAGTTCTCCATAGAATGTGATAGAAACTGCCTGTCACTTCCTGTCAGTTAAAACTATCAGGAAGTAAGCACAGTAAATTCACTTCCTGTCAGAACTATCAGGAAGTAAGCACAGTAAATTAACTTCCTGTCAGAACTATCAGGAAATAAACACAGTAAATTCACTTCATGATTATTTAAACTGCTATACATTTTGAATAAAACATCTGACAACAGTGGGACTACACTTGTTTTATTCATCAGGAAATGCTCTATAAAATATGTGTTTTCATGAAAAAAAAGCTTACCGCTCCTTTAATACAACTCATCTGGTTAAAGGTGAACAACAATGAATTATAAACCGGTATGTAGTGGCCAGTGTTGCAGTAACATTCATCCAGTTGACATCTCAGATTTTATATGATTATGATACATACGATCTTACTCTGGTGCTTGTGTTTCCTAACTACAGGTGTGGGAGGGCAGGTGGCGTGTCATCCCCCACGATGTGCTGCCAGACTGGCTAAAAGACAATGATTATTTGCTGCATGGGCACCGGCCCCCTATGCCATCCTTCAGAGCGTGCTTCAAGAGCATCTTCAGAATACACACAGAGACTGGTAACATCTGGACCCACCTGCTAGGTACATGTGCAGTTACTCATTTTCTCCTCTTATAGCTTTTCATTGTATATAGGGATGGATCTAGAGGGCCTTATGCACAAAGAAAAAGTGGAGTAATTATGGGGCCAACCAACTGGTCTATAGGGGACAAACGAGAACTTCCAGTTAATAAAATGATTGCTAGATAGGTTTCCATTGCTTTGTAAATCGTTGGCAATCTCCATTGCATTCAAGGGGTTAAAAGACACCTTTTTTTTTTTTTTTTTTTTTTTTCAAACTCTAGAAAAGTTTTGTTCCTTATGGTGCAGTTGGTTTGTCCCAGAATTTCTTTACTGCTTTTTATTCTTGAGTCCCAAAGTGTCACATGGATTTGTTCTTTCTCTACCGTTAGTGTTGGTATTTTGACCCCTGCAAAGGTAGGTGAAAGTATAGAGTGTGGCGTGACTTAACCCCTTAACGACCGCCCATTCCTGGGATGGGTGGCTGTAGAGGACCACGGCACTCTTCTTTTCTGGGCCATGGAGAGCGTTATTTCAATACTGTCAGAGTTGTAGTTCAAGAGTAATTGAATGATAAAGTATCCTCCTCCTGCCCCTTTTACTGATGTAACACTGCTCAGCTCAGAGCAGCAAGACTGTCTGGATAGATCGCAGAGAGAGACAATCTTCAGTGAGCATAATGAAAAACCTGTCAAGGGGGGCAGGGTTTTTCTTATGTTCACAGTAAGAATATTTTTTCCCTTGCTGCAATCTGTCCGGTCCCAGAAACAGATTCCACATCTGAGGGGAGGTGGCTTACACTAGGTAAAAGGGGCGGGAGGGGGATACTTTATCATTCAATTACTCTTGAACTACAACTCTGACAGTATTGAAAGAACACTCTCCATGACCCAAATACTATGAAGATTAATCAGAGCTGCTTTTATTTTGAAACATTTCTATCCCTTTAATGGCAGATAATAACCATTTGGCACACCTAGTCTGTCCATTTCCCTAAGTAATTAGCTGAGACTTGTTTTATTCTAGCTCTTTAAGGAGATGTTTAACCCCTTTACAACTTTGTGTAAATCGTTTGTTATATAATATAAACAATGAAAAGTGTAAACATAAAAAAAAAACAAAAAAACACCACTAGTTTGGAGGAATTAAGAGAATAAATGCAGCTCTGTACCCACTTCCGGGTAGGCTGTGTTTAACGGACCATGTTGGAGCTTCGGGCGATATTTCATGCCATTCATCAATGGACATCTCAGCTGGAGGACTGTCCAGTCCGGGTACAATCCGACAACGCCACGTCCGTGGCTTACATCAACAAGCAGGGCGGAACAAGAAGTCTCGCCGTTTGGTTAGAGGTCAAGGCTATTTTGTCCTGGGCAGAAGAAAACGTTCCTACCATATCTGCAGTGCACATTCCTGGCATAGACAACGTCATGGTGGACTTCCACAGTCGACACACAGTGGACAGCGGAGAGTGGGAACTGCACCCAGAGGTGTTCACCCTCATTGTTCAGAAGTGGGGTCTTCATTACATCGACCTGATGACGACCAGACACAACAGGAAGGTTCCGAGGTTCTGCTCTCGGTGGAGGGATCCTCTAGCTCTGGCAGTGGATGCCATGTCCATTCCTTGGTGGTTTCCTCTGGCCTATATCTTTCCTCCCCTCCCAATGTTGCACAGGGTGTTACGGAAATTGCGACTGGAGTGCTGTCCAGTCATTGTGATTACTCCGTACTGGCCTCGCCAAGCTTGGTTTCCGGAGTTGCTGGATCTGTCAGTGATGAGGCCATTCCGGCTCCCTTGCCATCCGGCTCTTCTTCTCCAGGGTTACCTGTGGAAGGAGGATGTTCATCGGCTAGCTTTGAAGGCTTGGAAATTGAATCCTCAATATTGAAGAAGAAAGGGTTTTCTTCTGGGGTGGTGGCTACTATGCTCAGTGCCTGCAAACCTGTTTCTTCTAAGATCTACCATCGTGTCTGGTCGACTTTTCTATCTTGGTGTGCTGAGAAGGACCTGTCTCAGGAATTTGATCTGCTTACGGTCCTGGCCTTTTTGCAGGTTGGTGTGGATAAGGGCCTCAGTTTGAGCTCCCTTAAGGTTCAGACTTCTGCTCTCTCTATTTTCTTTCGGAGGTGCATTGCCAACCTTCCTGTGTCAAGGTTTTCTTCCAGGGCGATGCTCATACCCATCCTGCCTTCAAAAATCCCACTTCTCCGTGGGATCTTAACATGGTTTTGGGCGTTCTTCAACGCCCTCCCTTTGCGTCCTTGGCTACTATTCCTCTATGCTTGTTGACGTGGAAAATGGCCTTTCTCCTGGTGATCGTGTCAGCTCGCCGTGTCGCGGAGTTACATGCTCTGTCCTGTAAACCACCTTTTTTGGTGTTTCACAAGGACAAGGCCGTGCCTCGCCCTTCTCAGGAGTTTCTTCCAAAGGTGTTTTCAGAGTTCCACATCAATCAGGAGATTGTGGTGCCTTCTTTCTACCCTGACCCCACCTCTGACAAGGAGAGGGATCTCCACTTGTTGGATGTGGTGCGTTGTCTCAAGTTTTATGTACATCGTCATTCAGGCAATCTGACGCGCTGTTCGTCATTCCTGAGGGTCCCAGGACAGGAAGACATTCATCCAAAGTGACTGTTGCTTCTTGGATCAAGTTCACTATTTGTAAGGCTTACGAGCTGAGGAAGAAGCCTGTTCCCTTTCGGGTCACGGCTCATTCTACAAGATCTATTGCGGCTTCTTGGGCTTACAAGAATCAGACCTCTGCTGATCAGTTGTGCAAGACTGCCACTTGGACGTCTGTGCACACCTTTTCAAAGCACTACCATGTTGATGTGCTGGCATCGGCTGATGCCAGCTTTGGGAGGAAGATCCTGGAGGCAGTCTTGCCTGTCTAGGATCTTCTTCGGTTCTTGGTGCTTCCTTCCTTTTGAGCCCTGTTGGCTCTAGTTCAGTGTGCTGTGTAACAGTTTGGGGGGGGGTGTTACCCCTGTTCAGTGTCTGTTGACACTTCATTGTTTTGTTGGGCTATCTCTGATCTGATGGTTCATATCTGCTCTGGTGACTTTGGGGGCCTTACGCCTGGTCCTTGCCTTTAGGGTTGCACCGATACCGATACTAGTATCGGTATCGGTGCCGATACCAGCATTTGCGCGAGTACTTGTACTCGCGCAAATGCGGCCGATGCCAGCAGCGATACCCTGTGTCAGGGTCGGTGCTGCAGAGAGGGAGCCTGGGGAGCTGCTCACAATGCTCCCCGGTCACCTCTCTCACCCCTGCAGCGTCGGAGCATTGCCGCGGGTTACCATGGCAACGCTCCGACGCTAACCTGTGCCGGGGCTCGCAAGAGAACAGCGAGCACCCGGCAGAGGAGAGTAAAGGAGGCAGGATGGGGCAGAGAGTGGGGTGAAGAGGGAAAAAGAGGCAAAAGGAGGAAGGATCATGAGACAAAAGGAGGGGGGCAAGAAGAGGCAAAAGGAGGGGGGGATCAACAGAGAGAGGCAAAAGGGTAGGATCAAAAGTCAAGGAGGGGGAGAAAGGGGGATCAAAACAGAGAAAAAGCCAAGGCAAAAGAAGGGGGCGCAAGAGGGGGAGAATGAAGCAAAAGGTGGGAATCAAGTAAGGGAGAAAGAATCAAGAGGTGTGTGTGTGTGTGTGTGTGTATATGTATATATATATATATATATATATATATATATATATATATATTTATATATATATTTATTTATTTTTCAAGTACTCACAGATACCAATTACCTATACTTTTTTTTTGCGGTCATTTGCCAGTTTTCCAAGTACCTAAAGCATATAAGTACTTGGAAAACTGGCAAATGACCGCAAAAAAAGTATCGGTAATTGGTATCGGTGAGTATTTGAAAAAAGTATCGGTACTCGTACTCGGTCTTCAAAAATTGGTATCGGTGCATCTCTACTTGCCTTCCTTCCCGCCTCTGGGAAACTCAATGGTTGGACATCCCAAAGTTACCAGTAACCTGTATTAGACAACAGAGAAAAGAGGATTTTAGTCTTACCTGTTAAATCCTTTTCTCTTAGTCCCTACAGGTTATTGGTCTCCCACCCTGTCAAGGGACCGTGCTTGGCAGACCGTGGTGTGCTTCGGGGTCATACTCTCAGGAGTCTTCTTTTCTTCCACTATCTAGTCAATAGTTAGTGTCTCAAATCTTTCTGGAGCTGGTTGGCTAGCTGCAGCCAAGGAGGGAAGGTAGGCTCCACCCCCTGCATACAATTCTAGAATTGTTCCTGCCTACAATTAAAGGGGCAGATCGCCTACCCAAAGTTACCAGTAACCTGTAGGGACTAAGAGAAAAGGATTTAACAGGTAAGACTAAAATCCTCTCTTTTGCTGAGGGGCATCCCTAGTATGCCAAAGATGTCTATCTCCAGGCCATTGTATTACAGACCATCTCTGGCACCCAAGGGGTTAAATTCCAGTCCTCCTGTTCTGCTCATCCCATTTCTACTTCTGTGTTTTCTCCTCTCTCTCTCGCTCTCTCTCTTATTCCCTCTCTCATTTCCTCTCATTTCTTCTCTCTCTCTTATTCCCTCTCATTCCTTCTCCCTTTCTCATTCCCTCTCTCCGTCTCTCGTTCCCTTTCTCTCATTTCCCCTCATTCCTTCTCTCTCTCATTCCCTCTCTCTCTCATTTCCCCTCATTCCCTCTCTCTCATTTCCCCTCATTCCCTCTTTCTTTCATTCCCCCTCATTTCCTCTTTCTTTCATTCCCCCTCATTTCCTCTCTTTCTCCCCCCTCTCTCATTCTGTCTCTTTCTGTCTCTCTCATTCCCTCCCTCTTCTCATTCCCTCTGTCTCTATCATTCCCTCTCTCATATTCCCTCTCTCTCTCTCTCTCTCATTCCCTCTCTCTCTCTCTCTCTCTCTCATTCCCTCCTCTCTCTCACATCCCTCTCTCTCACATTCCTCTCTCTCACATTCCTCCTCTCTCTCACCCTCTCCTCTCATCCTCTCTCATCTCCTCTCTCTCTTCCTCTCTCTCTCTCATTCCCTCTCTCTCTCTCTCTCCCTCCATTCTCTCCTCCTCTCTCTCCTCCTCTCTCTTCCCTCATTCCCTCTCTCTCTCTCTCTCTCTCATTCCCCCCTCTCTCTCATTCCCCCCTCTCTCTCATTCTCTCTCTCATTCCCCCCTCTCTCTCATTCTCTCTCTCATTCCCCCCTTCTCTCTCTCTTTCTCTTTTATCTCTCTGACCCCCTCTTTCTCATTCCCCTCTCTCTCTTCCATTTCTCTGTCTCCCTGTCTGTCTCTACCTTTCTCTCTGTCTTTCTCTTTTATCACTCTCTCTCTCTCTCTATACATATGTTTGATCGGATTCTACCAGGGATTAGCCTTTACCTGCCGATGTCTCCCATTGGCTGGACACACATCTCTGTAGGCCAGTGGCTGAGGAGGCAGCTAGGCCAACATTCTATTTTAAAACCTTGAGACGCTCAGAGTAGGGCAAACGGCTCAGATGTGGTTTGTATACAGATTTGCTCTGCAGTCGTGCTCAGAATATACTTACATTTAAAGGAATAGCCTCAGTGGAATTATGGGTTATATGCTTATAAAAGGAAAAATAAAGTAATTCCAGGAAAAAAACATATGTATTTATAAAATGTTGTGCCATGGATAGTAGAGAGGACTCCAAACCATTGCAAAATAAAGACCTCTACATCATCCAAGTCTTTAACCCTTTGAGTGCCAGAGTGGTAAGGAATGCATTGCAAAGACAGTGCATTCCGTACCACTCTGACACTCAAAGGGTTTAAAAGCCTAATTTGAGTCAGCGGAATTTGTTTGCTAAATATTAATCCCAGTTGTTTTGTTAACGACTTGCTTCACATTTGACTTTATACATAAGCCCCTGTCTATCTTCCCATAATTGTTTTTTGTTAGATGTATATTTTCATTTTGTGTATTGGATAAACTTCCCAGAGTATTGATTAACCCTTTGAGTGCCAGAAGGGTAAAGCGTTGCGTACCCCTCTTGCATTCCAAGGGTTAAAGGGGAATTATACCCTAGGAATATGTTACTTTTAATTTAAAATGCTGACTTACCCAAGTAGGTGTCCTTTATGCAGCTATCAGTTATCCTATAATGTAAAAGGCCAGATGTATGTTTGTCCGATGCAGTCATGCGCAGTAGACACTGCCTGAACTCACAGGAATGCTGGGAGGTGTAGTGCTGCGTTCTGGCAGTCTCTCTACTGAGCTGGCCTCATATATATAGATAGATATATATAGATATATTATAGGATATGCCCGTGGACATGGGTTTTTACACTAGTATTTATGTATTTTTTTCATTATATCTGAATTTTCTTGTATATAGTGATCTCTGAAGTCTGCCTTTAGACAACGCCCCCTCACAACAGTCTGCTTCAGTAAACCTGAGGGATTCTTATGGGTCACTAGTCTTTTTCAGATTATAAACAGAAACAGCTAGCAGGTGACTGCAGCAGAAATCCAGATGCAACTAAAAAGGGATATCTGCAACACGATGCATACCCCTCTGGCACTCAAAGGGTTAAACAAGTTAAAAATCACTTATTACTAGGGTTAGCACCACCTAACAATAACACCCACCTTACTAGAGTTGAAAAATGTAATGGCTCCTATGAAATGTGTTCTTACTCCTGATCCTTAATCAGGTCTGGCTGTCGTGTCCACTGGTGCAGATATAAGAGTAGTAGGACCACAGAACCTCAAACCCTGCTCACTCACATGGTAATCTTAAACCTTTGAGGGTCAGAGGGCTGTTTAGCTCATTGCTTTGCAGCACATTGCACACCCCTCTTGTCCTTAAAGTGGGGTTAAAGTAGGCTCATGTACAGTGCTTCAGTTTAAGAAAAAAAGAAAAGAACCTGTCATGTCTCCTCTCATGTGGGTTGCTGATAAGTTCTGATGGTGGGGTTTGTTTTTCACCTTTACTCCATCTTGCTCAATAATTCCTTCTCCGTGTTCTCCTCTACATCCTCCATCATGTCCACTCCCCTCTCCTCCCACACCACCTCTACCGTAAGTCTGCAACCCGAATCTCCACCGTGCGTCTCCTCCCCATCCACTGTGCATCTCCTCCCCATCCACCGTCAGTCCTCCTTCTCCCCCCTCCTCCTCCTCCATCGTGTGTCCCTTCCCTCCTCCTCCACCGTGTCCCCCCCCCTCCACAACCGTGTCCCCCCCCCTCCACAACCGTGTCCCCCCCCCTCCTCCTCCACCGTGTCCCCCCCCTCCTCCACCGTGTCCCCCCCTCCTCCTCCACCGTGTCCCCCCCCTCCTCCTCCACCGTGTCCCCCCCTCCCTCCTCCACCGTGTCCCCTCCCTCCTCCTCCACCGTGTCCCCCCTCCTCCTCCACAGTGTGTCCTCCTCCTCCCCACCGTGTCCCCCCATCCTCCTCCTTCACCCTGCGTCCCCCTCCTCCACCGTGTGTCCCCCCCTCCTCCTCCTTCTCCACCGTGCGTCCCCCCTCCTCTTTCTCCACCGTGTGCCTCTCCCCACCTCCTTCTCCCACCGTGCGTCTCCCCCCACCTCTTTCTCCACCTGCGTCTCCCCTCCTATCTCTGCCTCCATCTCGTGTCTCCCTCCCACACACCACACCTTTCCCATAGTGCTTACTACCATTCCTTCACATTTCTACGCTTTTGGCGAACGTTCTCACCCTGCTCAATAAATGGGTTAAATCCAGTACGTGTGGGATTAAAGAGTTAATAGATATCTACAGCCAGCAGGACTGTTCTAATGCTGATGCCAGCTTTCTTGTGACAATTAAATCTCTAATAAAGCTTCTCTTTCCAGTAGAAGCAGATAGCAGGGTAATGACGGCCTGGGGCTGACGCGTACACACACACACCAGATTGTACAGCTGCTTTATCCTCAGAATTGTTTAACCTTTTGAGTTCCAGACAGCAGTCCTACAACTAAAATTGTCATTTCATAAACAAATGTTTCCCAATTCACTGATTGTAAAATGTAAATGTTTTCATTCATTGTTTGAACTAACCCCTGTGAGTGCCAGAGAGGTATGCAATTCATTGTAAAGCATGTGTTGCGTGTACCCCATTGGCACTGAAAGGGTTAACTTCTGGTGCTTGATGCGTTGACACCTTTTCAGTGCCAGAGAGTTATCCAACACATTGCAATGCATCGAAAAGGTTAAGGGATTAACCCACTCGGATGCAATTCATTCAAGGGATTTAAAAGTCCTGTTTTAACCCATTGAGTGCAGAACATTGCCAGCTTTGCGCTGGACAGCTCTCTGGCCCTTAACCCCTTAGGGACCGGTGCTCACAGCGCGTGGCTAGCACTTAAGGACCGCGGAGCATTTACTGGAATTTTTTTTTTTTTTTTTTAACAATCCAGTTTAGGGCTTCCTGCAAAGAGTGCAACCCTGAAATCCATGACCCATGA
This sequence comes from Rhinophrynus dorsalis, assembly GCA_037306005.1. Lineage (NCBI taxonomy): Eukaryota > Metazoa > Chordata > Amphibia > Anura > Rhinophrynidae > Rhinophrynus > Rhinophrynus dorsalis. The sequence continues at coordinate 38,744,120 of CM074721.1, read as the reverse complement.
TGTACATGTATGTCTTTGGACGTTAAGGAGTTAAAAGAATTAAATCAGTGAGAATTTAGAATTTGTTCACTGTGGTGTAGATGGTTTACCCCAGAACTACAACATTTTTCTCTCTATACTTATCCCCCAGTGTTGAACAGTATTAACTCATTAATGGCAAAGAGGTCACAACGACCATATGTATAAAAGCAAAAGGTGGATTGCTGCATTAAAGGGCCATTGTGCTTTTTCCATTTCAGTTGATCTGTAATATTTGACAGTAGAGAAATCGCTAACCAATTTCACAAAGAGACATTGGCTCATGTTTATAAAAGCAAACTGGAGTTATTCAGGAGCTAACCAACTGCACCCATAGGGGCGAGTAAAAATAGTACATGTCCATGAACTTGAACAGAGAATTTTAACCCCTTGAATGCTAGCGAGATTTCCAGTGCATAACAAATATGTTCTCTGGAGACATATCTAGCATTCAAGGGGTAAAAGCCCAATTTAATTTAAAAGGATGGTAATATATAATTTAAACTTTAGCTCCAAGTATTATGTACAAGTTTAACATATTACACAATTTATATTTTCTTACAGATTTGTAGTTCAAAAGCAATTGAAGTGGAAAGGATCCCCCTCCCGCCCCCCTTCTGCCGTGTCTCTAATCCTCTGTCTGGTCCCAGATGGAGAGAGGCAAGGGACAATCTTCAGTAAGCCAAAGAAAAATCCTGCCTCCTTTGACAAGGGTGGGGGGGCAGGGTTTTCCTTTTACTTACTGTGTAAAGATCGTCCCTCACAGCATCCGTCCAGTTCATTTATATATATATATATATATATATATATATATATATATATATATATATATATATATATATATATATATATATATAAAATTTTGTCCAGATTTAAGTTATGACCGGGGCTTTCTGCCTGTAAACTGGAGCAATTTCATTGGCCAGATATCAATCTGCGTCAGTGAGACCGCTCCAGCTTACAGGCAGAAGCCTTGTCATTGGAGGAGGCTGGATAGAGGGAGCAGAGGCAGAGTGACATGATGGACTGCGATTACAGAGCAGGTAACCACAGTCTATTTGGAAGTAGCTGCAGGGAAGACGTTATAACTTAAATTTAAACAAAATAAAGCTTTTTAGAAAAAAAAAAAAAAAAAATGAACACATTTTTAGTCAGATTCGTTATATAACCTAACTATTTAGCATAAGTTATATAGAGGCGATACATTCCCTTTAACTCAGGTCCCTAGAAAAAACACTAGCTGGAATCAGTCTGGATAGAAAAAAAAAATAGTGTTTAAATTCAAAATGAAACAATTCTGCCTTGGGAGCTCATTGGAAGAGAGAACCTTGAGGTGCTGTTTGTAATAAAAAAGGGGTGGAGTCCACCAGTGAGTCATAGTTACAAGAGAGGAATTCTCTTCCCTGTTGGGGAAAAATAGTTTTATGTGTAATCACTGGGTGTGGAGCCGAAAGGGACATTGGCCCATATTTATAAAGAAAACTGGAGTTATTCTGGAGTGAATCAACCGCACCACAGAGGACAAAATAGGATTTTAGTCTTACCTGTTAAATCCTTTTCACTTAGTCCCATACAGGTCACTGGTACCATGGGATGTGTAGTCCCCTTTAATAGGCAGGAACAATTATGCAAATAATTTGCAAGGGGCGGAGCCTCCCCTCCTACCTAAGCCACCTTCTGGCCAGAGCCACCCATATTGATTGAGACCCTAAACTGACCCCAGGTAAGCAAAAAGAAAGACCTCCTGTGAGCATGCCCGAACGGTCTCCCACTGAATGCCACAGGAGAGCCAAGACTGGTCCCTTGACAGGGTGGGAGACCAGTGACCTGTATGGACTAAGTGAAAAGGATTTAACAGGTAAGACTAAAATCCTATTTTCACTGTCGTCCAATACAGGTCACTGGTACCATGGGATGTACAAACATTGAGCTGATCCAGAGGCGGGAAGTAAGGCAAGGACCAGGCGCAAGCCCAAGTCACTAGAACTGTTAACCAGTTGATAACATAGCCCCAAACTGTAAGTGTCAACGGACACCAATCAAGGGAACAATCCCTGAACTTAACACAGCACACGGAACACGAGCCAACGCGGCTCAACAGTAAGGAAGCACTAAGGATCACAGAGCGGAAGACCTACACAGGCAAGACCGCCTCCAGGACCTTCCTTCCAAAGCTGGCATCAGCCGATGCCAGTACATCAACTCGGTAGTGCTTAGAAAAAGTGTGCACAGAGACCAAGTGGCCGCTCTGCACAGTTGATCAGCAGAAGCTTGATTCTTGTAGGCCCAGGAGGCCCCAATAGATCTGGTGGAATGGGCAGTCACCCTGAAGGGAACATGCTTATTCCTCAACTTATAGGCTTCACGGATGGTAGCCTTAATCCAAGAGGCAATGGTAACTTTGGAAGCCGGTCTTCCTGCCCTAGGCCCCTCAGGAATGACGAATAGAGCGTCAGACTTCCTGATAGATTCGGTGCGGTGAACATAAAACTTGAGGCAACGCACCACATCCAACAAATGGAGATCTCTTTCCTTGTCAGATGAAGGATTAGGGCAGAAAGAGGGAACCACAATCTCCCTGATTGATGTGAAACTCAGACACAACCTTGGGTAAGAATTCCTTGGTAGTGCGAAGCACAGCCTTATCCTTGTGGAACACCAGTAAGGAGGTTTACAAGGACAATGCCTGTAACCTCTGCCACCCGGCGTACTGACACAATAGCCAAAAGGAAGGCCATCTTCCAAGTCACAAGACGTAATGGAATGGAAGCCAAGGATTCAAACGTGGTCGCTGAAGAACTCCCAGCACCAAATTGAGATCCCACTGGGGAGCAGGACTCTTGAAGGCAGGTCGAACATGAGTCACACCTTGGAAGAAGACTTTCACATCAGGAAGGATGGCAATCCGTTCTGGAAAAACACAGACAAGGCAGAGGTCTGAACTTTGAGGGAACTCAGACTGAGCCCCTTGTCCACACCGTCCTGCAAGAAGGCCAGGACAGTGGGAAGATGGAAGTCAAGAGACAACTGCTTGACAGAGCACCATGTCACGAAAGTTGACCAAATGCGATGATAGATCTTGGAAGACACAGCTTACGAGCACTGAGCATCGTCGACACCACAGAAGGAGAAAAGCCTTTCTTAGCTAGAATCGAGGATTCAACCGCCATGCCATCAAACGGAGAGAGTGAACATCCTCTTTCCACAGATACCCCTGAAGAAGCAGTCCGGACGGGCTGGAAGTGGGATTGGATCCTTCACTGACTATGGCCATCAATTCCGGAAACCAGGACTGGCGAGGCCAGTTTGGAGCAATCAGGATGACAGGACAACGTTCTCTCTTCAACTTCTGAATAACTCTGATCAATAGAGGAAGAGGGGGGAAGATGTAAGCCAGGAGAAGTCCCAAGGGATCGACAAGGCATCCACCGCTAGAGCAAGGGAGTCCCTCAGACGGGAGCAAAACACCGGAACCTTCCTGTTGTGTCTGGTAGCCATCAGATCCACCACTGGCATCCCCCACCGTTGAGTGAGCATGTGAAACACCTCTGGGTGAAGAGCCCATTCTCCGCTGTCGACGGTGTGACGACTGAGGAAGTCCGCCATGACGTTGTCCACGCCTGGAATATGAACTGCAGAGATGACAGGCACGTGATCTTCTGCCCCAAGACAAAATATCCTTGACTTCCCACCAGGCGGAACCGCTTCTTGTGCCGCCTTGTCTGTTGATGTAAGCCACCGCCGTGGCGTTGTCGGACTCTACTCTGACTGGAAGACCGGTCAATTGAGACTCCCAGTGCCTCAGGGCCAGCCGGACAGCTCGAAGTTCCAGAACATTGATGGAGAGCATGGATTCCTCCAGACCCCATTTCCCTGAGCACTGAAGCGACCCCAGACTGCACCCCAGCCCCGAAGGCTGGCATCCGTTGTGACTGTGGTCCAATGA